>NW_011626563.1:1311785-1327303 GCF_000204515.1 Acromyrmex echinatior
GCTTTGGAGAGTCCGGACGATTCTTTCCTTTCCTCCACGCGTTACGAGGCTCCTGCCGAAAACCTTCAAACCTTCCACCGGAACTTGACGTACGATGAGATTTCAGTATAATGGATAACGCGTGGGGTAAACCACGGGGCGGTGATTCCCGAGCGAGTCGCTAAATTGCAAGGAAATGCTTTGTTACTAGACAGTGATGTACCGCGGACGTTTAATTAACTCTCGGCTTAATAACGATGTTATGATGCGATCGCGTACCGCGAGAAGCGATCACCTGCGTTTGCACGCGTGTTTGTGTGTGCGCCTCTCTGCTTTCGGGTAAATTGATATTTTTAATAAACGCAAGAGAAAGAAAGAGAGTTGCTAATTAGCTTAATTACGCGTTACTACTGTGTGCACTCTATCCCGACATTCCCGACGCGTGAGATACGAGTACGTGTGCGTACGCACATACGGGATTTGAAGACGAGATGATCGGACTTGGCCACTTACTGACGCACTCAGAGAGTGCTTTGGTACCGCGATCGATCCCATTTCACGCCTCTTCTCTGTCTTCCTCTCTCCCTCTCTTCTCTCATATATACGTATCTCAAAAAATATAATAACCGTACTCCATACCCCAACGTTATCACGGACATTAGAGTGTACTCAGGAAAGGGGAGTGACCGAGACTGGGGTATCCGTGGCGGAGTATCGAAAAAAAAAAAAATAAATAAAAACGGCGCGAAAGGTGAACAGAGCGCGACTGAGCCTCTCGTATCTCGAGTGCTTCCTCTTTTCTGTGCTACGGTCGTTATCTGCATAATTAGTTACTCTGAATGTATATACGCGCTGGGGGAACAGAAGCGACTCAATCCGTAGTGCTCTCGCTTTGCTCTTTTCATACCATGGAAATTCGCCGAGGAGCCAAGAAAAGATAGGAAGAAAGAAAAGAATCGTCGAGGAACGAAGAGATCCCCCCTGCGAGGAGGCTCGCTCTAAACACGCCCTGTCAGATATTGCGTCGATCAGGCAATATTTTTTCACAGCGGATACTGGTAATAGGGACAGCAACGAAAAAGAGAGAGAGCAAGATGAAGAGAAACTGGGAACAGGAAAAATAGTGGCAGCGATACATATGGATATACCTAATTCTCCACTACTGGATATAATTATTGTCCAATAAGTTCAAATAGTAAAAACTGGCCAATTTCTAGCTAGTGATTAGGTTTTTCAGACATTTTTCTACTTAAGAACGAATACTTGTGAACGAGTACAGATACAGCATAGTGCAATTATGGTGCAAATAACGGCATCATAAGAAGCCATGATAAGAAAATAGTAATCATTATTTGATATTAGATGCATGTTATTTGATCTTATTGTGCTAATTAATTCTCAGGGCAATATAGTAGGCATCATTGATGTTTTAATTTTGAATTTTGGAAATTTAAATTCGTAAAAAAAAATAAATAAAATACAATGCAACTTGTTAAAACATTAGCAAATGTACCAGATTTTTATGTAATTCGGAATCTTAAAAAAATTTGTCATTTTTCAAAGTCCTGTATTGCTGATGGAAGATTAAAATGCCAGCAGAGAGCTAGATATGTATATACACTTTACATTACGATACTATCGTCCATCAGCACGTTTTAATTCAGAAGTTGCCTGCTTGTTCGCTGCAACGTGCCGCAATTGTTGATGTTACCGATCCCGTGTACCTCATCAGCGATTCCAGAATGAGCGTATAATAAACTACTCGCGTTCTTTCCGACCGAGGAAAATGCACGAAAGACAATACTAAAGGTGGGAAAGCCCGACGAATGAACGCTGATTGCATAATTTACTTAACATTTGCATTGAAATCTTTTGAGAATCTCATAACTCACCTCCATCAACCTTATCGCCCCTGGCTGCGCAATCAATCAATTTAAGAAACTAATTTTATACAAAAAAATGCGTAACTGATGTAAAATCGATCTTTCTACGAATTGTGTCGGAGAATAAAAGAGAGAGAGAGAGAAAGAAATATATTTTGTTTTTGCTATTAATTACCGGAGAGTCTAAAAAAAAATTTGGATGTGTACGTCGCGTTATAAAGCAGACTTCCGCCGGTCGTAAAGTATGCCAAGCTAAATTATTCAGGTTGTCATCGATCTTCCCATCAGGTGGGCCGATAAGCATTTCCATCGTGAAACGTCGGCAAAAGTCGCCTGGGTGCGACCGTTATACGTGAACGATTTTCATCACGCCGGATTTAATTGGACCGAGTCGGCTCTGTCG
This sequence comes from Acromyrmex echinatior, assembly GCF_000204515.1. The sequence continues at coordinate 1,314,051 of NW_011626563.1, forward strand.
GATGTACAGAAGGTTAATTATTTATATATAATTGAAAGTATACAACACGTGCGCGCGCGCGCGCGTAGCGTGGTAGATCGCACTGATTGCGTATTTCGTCATCAATAAAGTTTTGCGCAGGTAGGGTCCAGGTATCGCCTCTCATCTGTGAAAACATCCCGAGGCTCTGGGTCTACTATTTTCTCTCTTCCTTCACTCTTTCGTCCTTATATGTAATATAGTCTCTCCCCCTCCCCCTCTCCCCCACACACACACACATACGCACACATGCGTCATCTTTTTTGTTCTCTCTTTCACCATGAGCCTTGCACAAACTTGAACCGTGCATAAACGTGTCCACCGATTCTGGCAAAAGTGACCTGCAGTCGCATTAATATCACCCGAGATGATAAATTACACCCGAGACGTAGCTTTGATTTATTTTTATTTCCATGGCAGTGCCTATCGCGCGTCTCCATTATAGATATGTACACATATATATACATATGTGTGTGTGTGTGTGTGTGTGTGTGTGTGTGTATATGTCTCCGTCGTTCTTATCGCTTACAGTACATGCATTGAATCAACTGCGCAACGTGACGGACGAATCGCAATGCCCTTGCAATTATAGAAATGAACGATGTACTAAAGAGATGGTATCTCCATCAAAAGCCAATACTCTTGCTCTTTTCTTTCGATATTCTGCAATATTCACACCACATGTTGAAAATATTCTAATTAACACAATCAATGGTTCGCACGATAAAATGTCGTCGAAGTGTCGCGCAATTGCTTCTAGATTATTAAAAAGCAGTTTATGATATATATGTATACTTCAGGAGAAAATTAATATATTTCTCACATGATGTCTATCCTTCGTGCCTTTTCCGTGTCTCACGCGTTTTCATGTTCGAGACGCGGATTCAATTAATTTGCGAATTTGTACTCCTTTCGCGCGAGCGTCCGCTCGTCAAGTTAAACGAGATGATTTATCGCAACTACATATATTATACAATATAATACAGCCACAACACACGGCAACGTGTCACGACATATCACGGAAATGTTTTACCATATGACTCCCACTAAATATTTGCCAGCCTACAGCACCTACAGCAGATTTCTGACGTATATCGACAAACATACACAAATCCATGCTGCACACGAATCCATTTGTATTACCTCAGAGAGTAGAGAGTTGTGTTCTTCGAGAGTAGCTCGCCCGGCGCTGACATTTACGGTGTACGCATATATATATATCCATACACGTTTAGGACGTTTAACATTTCGCCGGCATGTTCGATTCCCCTTATTTACGTTGCTCACCTCCTCGGTCGATTTGTTAGGCAAGTGCCCGGTACCATATACGCGAGATTAGTAGATGCTAGATATTCCCGGTGGAATTGGTCAATCTTGTTGAATCTCCTCTTCTGCATTGCCCACGGCGAACATTGGCCGTCTCTCACGTTCCGATTGCTATATATGCTCTTTTACCCGCAACGTCTTGCAAAGTTCATCATCTCGCGCGTTGCGTTGAGGATAGTATTATATTTACCGCCTAGTATTTTATGCAAGCCTCGTTAAACAATTCTTTATCGATTATCCGTTACGAAATCGCATGCCGGTATGTATAATCCACATCGGTGGAGTACCGAGTTTAATAGTATTATCTCGTGAACACCGCCCGATACAATTTAAATCAAATGGCATAATAATTATCATCTAAATCGAATAACACAGTAATGGAATTTCTTATCATTTCTTCTCGCGTGTAAATACATGAATAAATGGAACGTGAAGAATTAAAATAGGACAGTCGGATTAGAATATCATCGCTTCTTAGCTTACGTAATTATATGCTTAATTGAACCGCCGTTTAGTTAACCGTTTTATATCTATTTCTACTAATATATGTAAATTAACTTTAATATAATCTCAGTTTAATTTACTCTTTATTTTTTCTCATTCTTAAAACTAGAAAAAAAAGAAGAGTTAGTTAAATCGAGATTAAAATTAAACTACATTTATAAAAACAGACATTAAATGTACAAAATTCTCTTTTCGTTTTAGAAAGAAGCATGAAGAGTAGAGAAATGAAAATGAAGAAAAAAAGACACACATATTACTCAAATAAACTTATTTTAAATAGGCTTCGCTAGAGCGGCAAGAGAAGGAAGGAGCGCAAAAGGGAGAAACGGAATCGAATGTGTTGCGGAAAGGAAAAGGTTCACAAGGACAACCTAATCAGCACGCTAATGCATCGATCCATCATGATGCGGGATGACCGCATCGAGATAAGGTTCGTGAGGCGCGTACACCCTGGATTCTACCAAAGGAGGACCAGTCACCAGATCTTCGGTAGACGAGGGATCCGCTGATATCCACTGGGTGGTGGCCGATCCTTTTGGCGACAGGTGCTCGACGGAAAAGCGCCTCGCTTTCATGCGACCTTACGGAGGTATGCCCAGTCGTATACCTGCCGACATCGCACCGCACGCACGATGAACGCACACGCGTGAACATGCTGGTCGGTCTCGCTCGCGGCGAGAACATACGCGTGCGAAAACGAGTCTCCAGTACGCCACGATGAGCATCGCAAACCATTGAAAGTACAAGCGGCGAGAGTCGATTTTACTCTAAGATGCCAGTTCTGATGTAGTCGAAAGCTCGTCGCTTTCATTGGAAAACGTAACGAGACTGACGATAATAATAATAATAAGCGTTATTGATATGCCAAAAAGTATAAATTTACAAAAAAAAAACATAGGATATAATATAATTTTACAGTACAGTATCCCAAAAGAAGCATCAACGAAATGCTTGTATGCTTAGATTATGTATAAAGGTTTTATAACGGAAGATGCATAAGAGTAAGCAACGAAAGTTATCATAAAAAAAATAATAACATAGTTAATATAAAGATAAATAATAAAAGTATGAAAAAATGAAATGAAAATAAAATATGTAGACGCAACGTATTTGACAATCAAAAATGAGAATCAGCAAAGAGAAGCAGCTAATTTGAATGTAGAGTTGAAAATAAAAAAGCGAACATCATTAGATAGCAGATTGAAATGTTTGACAGTAACATATATAAGAGAAGGCAGTCTGAAATTGGTTGTACGATAATTATCACTGTTATCTACGTGAAAGTTACCAAACCTACAATCATGACTACGTAGAACGTTTGCTAGAATAAATTAAATTCGTTCCCACGTAACATTAAGCTACAATTTATCTATTAATCTATGTATAAATCAAGAAAGAGGGAGTTGAAAGCAAAACGAAATTTTAGAAATGCATCTCTGACGAATACAATCTGACGACGTAAAGAGGTATAATTATATCAAATAACGAGTAATAATGATTTATAACTCAATCCCGAAGTTTCAAGTATCCACAGCCTCCAACATAAAATCACAATCGTGGAACCTTCCGGCGACAGATGTTGGATGGGAGTGTGTATTTCCGTTTGCATCGCGTGTATATATTGTGTACACACGTTCGACGCATACTAATGTACGAATAAAACCTGCTTTAAGACCTAATTAAAATTCATTATCTGACGCTTTCCAGTCCACAATGCTGACTTGGGTTCGAATTTCAGGTGGAAATCGCGAGGCATAATAACGGAGAATTAATCAACGTATTACGCAAGAGCTGCGCGGCCGTTTTGTAAAGAGGAATCTAAAGAACTGACGGGGCACCGACACGACGAGGCTCACTCGCGGTACAGCCTGCAGCGGCATTGCGCAGCTCCTTCCAAGAAGAAATCGTTAATGAGCCAGCGCACGCGCGCTGTTAAACGGCGCGACGCTTCCACCTGACGTCCTCGCGATAAATAAGCGACGCGATTATAATCGCGGCGTGTCGGCAATTATGCAAAAATCCACGAGCGCGCGGTATAACATCAAATCTTCAAGCAATGCGACATTCCTGGCGAACTAATTAACCCCGTCTTAAAATATTGCCGGTCAAATCGGCGTACTGTAACTTCACGGTGATGTCCAGCTTCACGTGACATCTCGAGAAAGAGAGACGTCTCCGCTCGAGTCATCGTATCTGTATTACTCCACAATTAAGACTCAAAGACTCGCGCGTTCTTTAAAAGGGTGTTATCGCCGCCCGCGCGGACACGACTCTCTTTAATAACATTATTTCGCCGCCGAGAATTTCGATGACTCTGTCGACGCACTCGACGCACTCAAGGACAAAATCTGTAAATTAGTATGCCAACCGGTTTTTTTCCATGAAGCGCGATAACGCCGTGAACCCGACAGATGTTTCTCCACACCGGGACAAATATGAAGACTCGATTTTTTTTGATCTGGCAATCGAAAAAAAAATGAGGATAACGGGATAAAAAAATGGAGAGACAATGCCGAAAAATGACAAGGAATGATCTCGATATTCGTTTTTTCCTCTTTTACTATTTTCCTTCGTCTTGTGTGCTTTTAGAAAATCACATTACTACTATGGCTGGAAGACATCCAGTTCTGACATTAATGACGCAATTACCGGTGCTGTGCTGCGAGGTGATTTCCTTTTCATTCGTATGACTAAGGCGACTTCAGATGACATGGCTAATGTTATGGACATTTGCTAAATATTAGTCTACATTTATGTCTGGGTTGTTACAAAGTTCTTATCATAAAATTTCATAACTTTTCCCTGATTTCCAGACAAAATGTCAGGATTTTCCCTGATGCTTCCAATAATATCTTGAATTTTTTTATATTTTCCTGATTTGGAAATTGTGAAATAGTTTGTTGAGAAAGCAATTTAATGTTAACAATGTTAATTAATGTAATGCTAACTGTTTGCATTTAATTGTTAAATTAGTAGTATTCTAAAACTGCGTAGAAATGATGTACGCATATTAATCTTCCTCAAAACCAGAATTAATTTTTCAAAAATTTTACAAAATTCCTTAACTTTCTCCTGATTTGCCTGAGCGTTTTCTATTTCCATGATTTCCAGTTCTGTAGCAACTCTGATACAGATATTTATACATGTTATATATGTGTGTATATAATATTTACGCTAATATTGGCATACATTGGCCTATATTATCTGGAGTTGCCTTAATCCGAATTAACGCCGAAGACGATACAATGACGTGACTGAATCAGCGAGACCGAATCGCGTAAAAAAAAAAGCAAAGACGACTTTGCGATCCAGTGACACGGCATGCGTTGGGCCAGACTAGGATAAGACCAGCTTAGAGATTGCTGTGTTTATGGTCAATAAAGTCGGCTTCTTGCCGGTCGTTAACATGTCAGCTCCAGTTTTTCATCGACGCAATCTCTTTGCCTCGTGTTTATTCTCTCTTGTTCTTGCCATTTTGTCATCGTGCCTCCCACTGATGTGTCTCATACTGTCGCTTCTTACTTCTAGAGTTCTAACTCTATGTCTAACACGTGTGTCACCGCGTCTTTAGTCACGATCTAATTTCTAATATATTCAAGAGGTGGAGATTGCAGCTACTCAGTGCGAAAGAAAAGAGACATAGAGACGCAATATGATGATGATAAATTTAATATCACGTCTTCGGATATTCATCTGTTCTATTATCGTGTTACCTGACTGTTTTCTTTAATTTTTGTCACGAGATATTAACATTTGAGAGTAACAGTGATCAAGAGGTATATAAAGTAGAAATAAACGCTGAGAGACATGGTATGTATAATCTATTTTGTTGATGTGTGACTGATATGAAAGATTCTTACTTTTTCATTAAAAAATTGGATTCTAATTACAAAGTTTGGTTATTCTAATAAATTAATTATTTCAATCAATTTGGTTAAAATAATAAAAATTGTGTTGGCCTATCGAAATTTGGATAGAATAACCAAATTTTGATTAAAACACAATTTTTTAAAGAAAAAATTTTTGTTATTGTACAACCAATAAAATAAATACATATCAAGAAAATATGTGATTATATATAACTCTTTCAGTGAAGATACGAAAGAGAAATCGCAATGGATCATACGATTGTACGTAAATTGTCAACTTAAGTAAACATTATTCATGGGAATCATTACGAGTCATCGTGGCATGGAAAATCTCAGGTTATCGTTAGAAATTGTAGAGAGATTGCACTGATTCCGTTAGATAAGGGAAAATATAGTGTATTTGGCACGACGGAAGGAGAAGAAGCGCGAAAATGTAATCTCGCGCCCACGTTCGTGATCATTCTTCCGGTACGTCCTTCTCTCACGATCCTTCGATCCGTCGACCTGTTTTCACGGATACCCCAGATCGGCCAATCAGCTATCCCAGCATAAACGACGTTCGGCGCCAATTCCATCGCTAGAAATCGTCGATTATTGCGGACGATCGACCGATCTACGATCCTGACCTTCTACGTGCTGGCAATTCTTGCTCCGCGCCGTAGATCTCATGAGTGGCGACGTGGCGAAAAATCTTGGCCACGACTGTATCTCGTGGAGATGAAACGGTGCGAAATCATTCTGCTCATCCCGTTAAGATTATGATAATAATATTCCCGCGGAGAGACGAAATATCACCGCGATAGGCATTCGGTATTTTCCGTTTGCTTAATCCCGCTGAATTTTTCTCCCGTCGTATGAAACTCGCAGCAAAATAAATAATTAGCCGAGCGAAGAGAGCGCGAAAAGTATCTTCTTCGGATCCTCCGAAGTATTTTCTACGGTTCCTCTTCTTTTCGTCGAAGCGGCGATGAGGACAGGTTAAACGATCGTCATAAGCGATAAACTCAGTAAATTATTGGACAGAATCTCGATGTGATCGGCCCGTTCGCAGAATCGCTGTTCTGTATGTCCCTTGCAAATCCACCGACTTGTAACACCGTCATCGCGAATTTTGGTCCATGACGCACGCTTTTGGATTAATTGGCTGTGAGAATCAGAGGAAGACAGAGATACGCTCTCATCCTCGGTGCGCGAAAACTGCAACAGTTGCTTTCCAGTTTCACTCAATGAACTGAATCTAAAGTTATGTATTTTATATTTAAATAATGATTTGCTTTGATAATAAAATTATCACATAATAACGTAGGTTTATAATCTCAATATTAAAGCATTAGACCGCGATGTAAACAACAGTTTGGAAATAAAAACTAAGCGGTTAAGCTTGAATCTTTAGTGTTGAAACAATTCCGTATGAATTTATGTATATATCATAAAATCCAATCCTGCAAACTATGTGCGAATTTATTTTTAGACTTAAAAACAATGCTAACAGAATTAGAGTAATGTTACAAATTAGATTAACGCAATTTAATAATATTAATCCTCATAGGTATCTTTATAGTAGCCTTTAAGCAACTTAAAATCTGTAAATAATTTTATTGCAAAAAATATTTATAATCTCACTTTTAATATGATTTAACAAGTCCCAGTAAAGTACGCGAACTCGAGTTCATACTGACTGTAAGTAAATATTCAGTTAAATCTCACTTGTCGGAATGAAAAGAAATGTGCAATTCAACTCACTGAGTTATAATTTTACAAATGAGAATCATTTGTGTTTTGGTGTAAATGGAAAGGAACTACTGACATGTAGGAGAGAAAGAAAGCGAAAGAGCAGCTTTTCGCCGCTCAAACACGGCGAGGACAGGTTTAAATGATCGTGGTGGACGATAAAGTCATTAAGTTATGGACAATGTCGGGACGCGAACACAGTCGCGTGTGCACACGCGTGTTCAAGCGTGCGGAGTCGTACGCATCGCGGTATTGCCGCATACGACACGACGCGCGACGTCGCGTTAATGCAAACATTTCTCCCACTTCCGTGACACTAAACGAACGAACCGTAAAGCCTCTTTCGCTCCGATCTTCGCGCTTTACACGCATATTCCTTCCTTTGGCATTCCATCCGCATCGTGTCGCCGCACGTCTGCAATTTCGACACACCATTGCACGCGTTTATCTCCCATTATTGACGCATCTTATTTCCGTGTGTATACTTGGCTTAGCGTGTACTTGGAAAAGAAGTTAAAGCACACGGAAAACGTGTTTCTGTATATTTATAATTTCCTCTTTTCCGCATCGAGAATCGCAACGAATGAGAGCCGCCGAAGGTGTACACGCGCACGCGAGAGAAAACGTGGGTGGGCACACGAGTGGTCCGAGCCAATGTACGTTTTGACGTTTCGACTTTACAATCCACCTCGGCCAGGACCGGACAACCCGCGGAATTAAGGATGTAGATTGCTATCGCCGCACGGATGCGAGTACACCTGGACCCCTCGTGAATCCCGCGAGGTTGTATCCCGAAAATCCAAGCACGAATCTGTGAGACTCCGCAGACGTAGGATTTCAAGGTGCAGGATCGAGTCGAACGATAAGCACTAGACTGTCAATTTGAATTTGAAATTATTGTCATTAATCCCTGGGGGATCCACGCAGCGCAGCGGGTTGTTCTAGCCAATGATTCTGAAGAGCGTTAACGTTCGCCGTTCATGCCTGAGGTTTGCAATCTTGACAACGTTTACACTGTTTTAATGTCGTGAATCACTTTGTTTTCGCGAAGAATTGCACCATGCTGTGTATACTGCCGATCGGAGAGAAAACGAAATAATTCCTGCTGTTCTGTTGTATAGATACTATCTACAGGAATGATTTTGTTGATGATCTCTGATAAGTAGAAGTGATCATCGCAAAAATTGTCAGTAAATACATCAATCGACGAAAAGGTAAGTTTCCTGAATGCGTTATATCATTGAGTTCCCTTTGACTTTATGAAAATAATCGTGGTACTCTTTACATTTAACTGTTACTAGCAAAGGATTGATATTCACTTCGATCAATGTAGATTAACTTTAATCTAAGTTTCACTTATTGTTCATCTTTTCTAATTTTTAGAACGAAATTTTAGAACTAAATGAAGTTTTAGAAAAAGATGATGAATTATGTGAACCGAGATTGAAATTAAATTGCATTGGTAGAAACAAGCATTAATCCTTCGTTGGTAACATGGAGTTTTAACCTTTCCATCAAGTATAAGAGTCTTCAAGAAAACAGACTAAATTTTTTGTTATTGTTTCAGACTATATAAAAATCAGAAAAAATTCTGAAAACTCTAATAACAAGTTTTTACCATCATAGAAATCAGATTGCATTTCACTTATTTTTTATACTTTTCAATTTATCTCCCAGAATTCATAATCAAAATATCAATGGTGCCTTTGAAGATTCCATGTCAAAGAGGAGGATTAATTAATGCAATAAAATCAAATAGAGTAAATCAAAGTAATTTGTAAATTGACAAAAATTTTTTAATTATATAAAAAATTGAAATTGTTTAGAAATTCAATTAAATATAAAACATACACTATTTGTGCGATAATATATGTTTTGAATGTTTAATTGAATACTCTATGAATACTGTATGTGATTTCAATCTTTTATATTTGAAAATTTCTGTTAACCTATCCAAATTTACTTCGTTTTCTTCAAATATTGGGTCATCTAAAAAGTATCCGCGGTTTTTTGTCACTAGATGGTGTTGATGGTCAACACATCTAGTGACAAAAAACCGCGGATACTTTTTAGATGACCCAATATTTGAAGAAAACGAAGTAAATTTGGATAGGTTATAATATCAAACAATAATCTCACTTTTTCTCATCGTATCGCATGCTATTTGCATTATTCCGTATCTGTGCTCATTGACAAGTATTTCCTAATTCAAATAAACTATCTGTTTTCAATAAGTGTGAATCAATTGCTTCATGGACAATTCTTCTCTTATTGCGTTCTCATGGTTGGTCAATGGAACGATCTGGAAATTGCGATTTCTTCGAGGTCGACCGGCCGGTCGGCTAACCTGGTGGTAGCCGACTCAACGAGCGCGGCGCGACTTACGATCACTAAATTCCAATTAACTGTACGGGTTGTGGCACATAACCGTCGGTGGATTCTAACTCATCTTAGACGCGTCCGCCTTGTATCGTGACCACGCTTCCTCGTCCGTATTTAATCATACCGCGTGTCTAGGAGGATCGGGAGGAAGGACCGACCGAGCGTACTTCTCGCGTATATCTTCCCCGTGTTTTCTTCTGCGTTCCTCCTCGCAGGGTTAACCGCGAACAGAAGATAACGTGCTCGGACTATCTCCGGGCTGGATGAACTAACCGTAACGTCAGAACCGGCGTGTTAGATCTTAGCTACGCTTTATATCGCGGTGTCATTGCACTCGCGCGAAATGCACAAAGAACACTGGACATGAAGAAGTCTCATCATGGATTTTGAATAACGAGTTAAATATAATATCTGTTTACTAATATACTAATGGAAGTATTGCACAAAGCTTCTAATTATATTATAGCGATATATATTTATATAGCAGTTTAATAGATTAATGAGCTACAGGTCTAACCTAAAGTGTAAAGAAACATCTGATTACAGATGAATGATAAACGTTCTGGTAGCTACGTATGTATGGTCTTATTAAAACGGCACGCGGACTCCAGTTACTTAGTCGAAAAAGGAAATTCTAGGCGGGACCAAAGATCGTCTAACGTTCGCCTGTACACCAGGCACGACTATGCGGGTTTAATTAATGCCCTTAAAGCATACGGGCGCAAATGCAATCTCTACAAGAATTTACAGCGTGTTTGCGGAATATCCCGCGGGTTTCTTTTTTTTTCTTTCCCTCCCTTTCGGCGAGAGAAAGAGCGAAAGAGCCCGAAGGGATAGAGCGCACTATGAGGCCTTAGCGTTATATTGGGCCCCGCTACGCGCGAGGCGGACTCCATCAGAGCGGCTTAGGTTAGTTTCGAAGTCTCATCTTACTCTCACGTGGGGCGGCGTAATGAACCAACATGACTTGCGGTTTGCCAGGCCCGTGTTCTTGCCTTATTGAAACCAGTGTCGCTCATTCGCTCAGTCCCCGACGTATCTCCCTCTCGTATCCTAGTTCTATCTTAGGTCTAGGTGGGTTCTTAGCAATTATTTTCAATGTTCTCTCGCGTAGGTGCAGGTGCAGTCAATTAGCTAATTATTTCCCTTTCTACACAGCACGATTTGATAGCATAGCAATTCCAATGTTCTGTCAATGTTTCTATAATATATATTCTATCGCTGCTTTTCAATGAGATTAATCTTCCTATCCTGTTTATGTGCGAAATATAAATTATTTGTTATTTCCTTAAATCTTATTTTTTCATAATTGAAAATAATAAATATAAATAAAATATAATAATATAATATAATAATAATATTTTATATCCGAATATTCGTTAAAAATATAACGAATGACTATACAGATATGACATTATTGCTCTTTATAAAATGAAAAGAATGATTTTGTTGAAGCATCTAAAATTTGGTTAGATACAGATTTAAAAATAATTTTGTTAAATTATCAAAATAATTATATAGGAAATTCAAACATGATGAATAATGTTGCAAAAAAATTTTGACATTTTAGCAGCTAGTTTGAATGTCCTAATTATTTTAGTCAATTAAATTATTTTCAGATTCATATATATAATAGCAAATTTTTACTTCAGCAAAACCGTTCTTTCTTGCATCTTTGAGCATCTTTGAGAGCATCACGTAACACTCATCAATGACTATTACATAACGCTTATTTGGATGCTACGATATCTCGCTGCGACTCCGCGCAACTTTCGCGGTGACTTGATCTTCTTCTTTATGCACGCGTTCGAGACAGACCTCGACACTCTAACGATCAGAAACGTGAAATACGCGCAACGTAAATTTCGATACAAGCCGCCTCGATGAATTTTCTTCGCATTTAAATCGCTTAAACCGATATGCTCCGATCGCGATGATGTATCGTGAGATGCAAGATACTGAGTTTAGAGGCCTGAGAACTTGAAAACATCCTGGCATTGCCATTTATATGATGCGAGAAAATTGCACGTCTTGCAGATTATTGAGTACCTAACGTGTATTCCCGATGTAAGATTATTCAATGATTCTCGAACATTTATGATCCGCAACAGCGCTTAATTGGATCGCATAGCCGGCTGTTTTGCGGCAATCTATACGGCTTGCGCTTTCCACACATTTTTGCGGCTAATCGCGCGAAAGACGCGTTTCTTCGCGACGCGGACAAAGACAATGCGCAAAGAAACAGGCAAAATTCCAGAACGAACACGCGCACGTCGTTCCACCGGTTCTGAATTCCAGGGTGTCCAAGTGTCCTTGAGCTCGTACGCGGTGGAACGTCGTCCGACGAGGGACTGTCATCGATTCCTTCGATGGTCGATCACGATCTCGACTTGGATTGATATCTTCCTCGATGTTCATCTCGTGAGGGTACCTATATTCTGATCGTAATACTTTTGTGTCCCATATGAATCGAATGCGGTATAAGTGACTGATAATAATATATCTTTTTTTAGCTGTTCCTCATATTTGTTTGTCATGATATCCATAATTAATTATAATATAATACTTTGTAATTAACGCTACGAGGCTTAATGATTGGAAGATAAGGTAGATGAGTTTTACATATTTGAGGGAACAAATGATTTTCCAAAGTACGTGAGACGTGCAGTCATAGATTGATCGATATAGTTTTAAAATTAGTTTATAATACTATTCATTACTTCTCATTTCGTATTGCTAGATATTTTGCAAAGTATAACACATATCAACAATCTTATTAAACATTGATGCAAACGCATTTCTATAAAAAGGTTATACAACTTTTATACTGTACAACTTTTACTCTTTTTGTTATTTTTTATAATTAATGCTATTATTATTAACCTTAAATAAATAGCTAAACCTATTGCTCTTTTGAACAAAAAAATATCTAGTTTTAAAAACCAGTGAATTCTTTATATCCTTTTTCTCTCTAAGATCGATAAATAGTGATAAAATATCTTTTTAAAAATCATATCCTAAAAATAGATACACAATAATTTATCATTGCCACGATTGTACGCAACGTGTATATTTTTTTCGATGCACCCACGCTAGCTCGAATGATACAGGTGCAAAGACCGATTCGACTCGCTCGTCATCAGTGCGGATGACTATTACGGCCATTAAGGACCGAATTTGAATTGGAAAGGCATTAAAGATATTTTATGGCCTCCCGTGGTGCGGGACCGTCCAAGTACAGACGTGTACGCGTGTTCATACGTATGCACATACACGCGATTGTGACCATGACTTTGCACTCAATTATCGATATAAATAATATTAACGCCCGTTTCGTCGCTTCGCCCAGCACGCAGCCAGACGATGTCGCGTTGTATTTCTGTCAGTTTCTCTCTCTCTCTCTCTCTCTCTCTCTCTCTCTCT